>JAVJAQ010005560.1:0-36824 GCA_032362365.1 Zygogramma bicolorata | reverse complement strand
CTGGGTGATTTCATCTCTCACATCCATGGAAAAGTAATATCAGGTATAAATTTTATTTTCCCAAGCAAATTCGAGAAGCGAAGTCGATCAACATAGTAAGTTGAAGGGGGAAGTGGTGAAGTGTAATCACGGAGTTAGTGACCACCGCCATTGCTTTTTGAAATAGATGCAAAAATGCAATTGGGCAATATATTCAGCTGGATTTGAGGAGAGTTTCCTGGCCAATAATTGACGATTCAGTTAGTTATGAGCAAGAAGAGAAAAATAACCCTTTTTTGACAGAGAGCATGCATATTAACTGAAAAATCACGTGACCCCTTGACATTTCAAATCACTGGTTACATTCGCCCCTGCTGATTTTTCGAAGGGATGTGTAACTGTTGGTCCTGGGGAAAGTGTAGCTGTCCCAAACCTACATTTTCATGTCGCGATTTTCCGTTTTTGCATTAATGCTTTGGACAAAACACAAAGGTTCCCGAGTCTAACAGCAAATATATTATTCAGATGGTTTTGACGAGAGTTTCTCTATTAGCTGATGTTTAGTTATGTGCAAGAAAAAAGAAATAACCTCTTTTGACAGACAGCATGCATATTAACTAAAATATCAAGGTGACCCCGTGCAATTTCAAATCACCGGTAACATTCGCCACCGAGTTCGCCACTGCTAATTCTTCGAAGGGACAAGTGTAACTGGTGGTCCTGGGGTAAGTGTAACTTTCCGAAACCTAAATTTTAATGTCGCAATTTTTTGCTTTTGTATCAGGTTGGGCAAAACATGAAGTTAGCCGAGTCTAACAGCCAATTGCACCGACTTTTTCTTCTGAGGGAATTCTTGAGAGAGGTGACGGTTTAATGGGAGTTCAATAATAACTTGAACTATAGTGGCATCGCTGCAGTGCGTTGAATGACCCTAAATGGCCCATTAGCTTAATGCTCACATAAGAAAATGTCGGTGCAATCGGCTCTAAGACTTCCAACACTCATTTCGGTTTCTTTCAACTCCTGTGACGTTGAATGAGTTTGAAAAATAATCACTTCTCAGAGTTTCGAAACCCTTGCGGTAGCCAAAATAATATTAACTTCTCTTTAACAATTCATTTAGTTAGGCTTAATTTTTTGAAACTAAGCATTTTCCTAGTTACTAACCCCACTGCACCCTTCCTACCGGATTTGATTTTTCGATTCAATCGGCACTTTTTCACCGTAAAGATGCGGTCGATGTTGCAATCCGTTCACGGAAATCACAAATAATTTATTATTACCACCGCATTTATTGTTATTCTTCACGAGTCAATAACCACATACCAAACTCAACCGCGAGGAATTAATCTGAAACTAATCAACCGTCGCCGTTTCATGGTCGCATAATTGGTATAACAATGGCGGTTTTACCAAGAACAAACCTCGTGGATCTTATAGATTCAGATCGAACGCCCTGATAAAACAGTCGCTCGTCATCCTGTATAGAAAAAGAACGTCACGTTCGACAGAAGTACGACACTTTGAATTTTGAACGATAATAGATTTCTTTTTTTAAATGTCGACGCGAAGACATGTTTCAGGATGTCACGTCTTTTGTGCCGCTACTGTTTTACACATGCCGTTATACGTCGACGAAGAGAAAGGAATCGGATTCACGCTGTTATGGAGAACGTCTTGGAAATCGCAAAAAAATACGAATGCATACGTGTATGCAGTTCGTGCGGATGCTCTTGGGGCTAAGGAGAGCGCCTGCTCCATTCCAGCGCATAACTGCCACTTTTGCTGTTGTTGACACCATTACGCGTTGCGCGTTTTTACGTTTCTCCGTTGGAGCGTAAAAAATTAGAAAGCGGAAGAGTCTGAAGTGGGGAGGTGCAAAAATGCAGGAACTTATCGCTTCTTTGTTATCTAAAAAGCATCCTTGGCTCGAACCCCACTGAATTATTGAATCTATTGCACTTTTCTACAGTCAATCAAAGAAACAGAAATGATTTTACTCCGTGGCAAATACCATAAAAGGATTCTGAAGAAAAACCTTCATTCGAAGACCTTACTAGTATTTGTCAGCAGAGAAGTTGTTTTTCTTATGGAAATACTTATAACTATTCCACTGGGTGAATGTGATTTCCTTTTTCATACTCACTCTTTCAGACATCATGAATCACAGAAGCAGAGTTCATTTCTACAGTTCACACACTTTAATATGTGAAAAAAATTATTGAAGATTGAGAATTTTTATTTTATTCTTTTCGTAAAACTACCAATCATTTGGTTTTTCTAGAATAGAGGATGACCGATAAAAAATCTAGAGACTAATGAAATTTTAATATTTGCAAAAATTATAAATACGCCGTTTTACAAATGATCTATCATCGATCGCTACATTCACAATTTCTGTTTTTGAGCTAGAGCAAACCAAACAAGAGTAACAGAAAAACTGATTACATCGTTAAGTATATCTGCCAAAATTGATTTCATTCATATTTTTGGTTAGAACGCATGTTACATCCAAAATGGATTGGTTGATGGCTGTAGAATATTGTACAAGAATCACATCAATGAACGTATACTACAATTTTTCATTTGATATATGAATCAGCAATAAATTTCGATGATCGGTCATTCAATCAGGACATAATTCCTATTGATCAATTATATGATTTTGAATCAAAATGATTTTCTCGAAGCATCCTGCTCTAAATATAAAATCTGGTTGGTGTCGACTGATTATCTGTCTTGGTTGTCAAATTGGACGATTTTATTTGGTGTTAATTTTCACAACAGTGAGTTGATCTTATCGTGAATACATAGTGGATATTATAGACATCAATTTGGTTACTCTTTGTTGAAAGACATTTCGTGCTTTCTCGTATATTTTACTCTCATAAACCTACGTGAAGTTCACATACAAGCAAATCACCATACAATTCACGACCTGGGAAAACTGATGAATCGAAGCACTATCTAATTATACTTTTAGAAGAAAAACTATCCAACTAATACAAGTCTATCGTTCTTATACAAAAAGATCTCTACAAAGTGGTAATAATAATGAAATCCGACAATCTCATGGCTCACCCGACTATTCTTTACGGTTATAGTGCGGGTTATTGCCTTCAATGGCTTTCGCATCGTAATAATGTAAATTTCCAACGACTTTACTTATAATAGCACAACACGATCGTAATAAGTAATTACGGCTATTGTGAACGTATCATTAGGAGCGAGTAGAGAGCAAGAACTATTGAATGGGATTGATGGTAGAAGGCGTGATTCCCATTGAAGTGAACGAAACTTCAATTACATGTTTTGTTTTTATGTATGGGAATACAAATTAAGGTGATTCTCTCATTTACATTGTTATATAATTATACGTTTTACAATCAGAAACACACTTATCAATAATAAATAAATCTCCACTATATTCGATTTCTCATTGGGCTTCATAACTCGATATTAATTTTGTTGCTGTGTAATTTTGCAATCTTGACTGGTCAACGAACCTCTGGAATTGACCACTTTTTGATCTTGATATACTTTGAATACTTCCAAGTTCAGCTTTTGCTTTTCGTTTACACCATATGGAAAGTTCAAAAAAATTATACCGCCAATCCATTGAATATGATACACAATGATTTGTTTTATATCACCTGGTATCGCCACTTGATCTAACCCAACATAATCCGGGCAATCCTACTCATTCAATCTTTAATTTCAGTACTAATATGAATAAACATTATTATTGCCATACTCACTTATGATATTGCGCCTGAAGGAAACTAAATTCTTCTTTTATCCTATCACAAGATTCGCCTACTGTAAACTTAAACGGTTGTCCTGGTTGTGGGGGTCCCTGAAAAAAAATTATACGTCAGCACACAAACTTTTCAATGATTCTTGGTTTGGTCGATTCCAAACCAAGATGAAGTAAACAAAAAAATAACAAGTCCCAGAGCGTATTTTTGTGTGAGTAATAGTTTTATTGGTAATGGTCCATATGATTTTTTCAAGGTGTACTTCATGTGGTTACTCTGTAGGCCTCATTGGGTTCATGAACAGATAAGGCACATTAAAAATGGAGTAAACCAAATAGCATCGCGATTATTTCTCAAATGGTGCAATGTTTCTTGGTATCATCCCAACGACGCTCAATATTTGTGGAAGAATAAGATTAAAAAAATGTGAAGGACCTCACAGAAATACTGACAGAACACACATCGAACCAAAATATTTACCCACCGGCCATGTTTGAGTTTTGATTAGAGGGTATGACTTGTTGTTTGCTCTGTAAATATATCGCTGAAACCGCTAAGAATACGATGTTTGCGAAAGATCGAGAGTTTGCTTTGGAAGTGTATGACATAGAGAAACCATAGAAACGTTTTGTCGCAACAGCTGCCATCCTGTGGCCTCTTTCAGCGAAACGCAACGACAACATTTACAAGACTTAGCGGACAATGACACCTTTCATATATTTGTGGGTCAATAATTATATTTGCAGGGCTTTTTCTTGGAAGTAGCACACTTGATTACCTGAAAATGCTTGGGGTGAGCATATTGCGAGATAAAGCACAACCCTTGTTACAAATGGACAGCGAATGAATCAAATTACAAGTGACAAGCAAATTCTCCTAACATTTTTATAAAATAGTCTGCTGTTTGGAACAGATACAACCAGTGACATAGAGAATGCTTCCTATATGTTAAACATAAATTTGTTTTGCTACGTAAGACCTTTATTAGCAAGGTATTAATGAAAAATATATGCATATTGTAGAAAAGTCTATTGTGTAATAAAAAATTCACTCGTTTTCGGAAATAAATTCAGATTTTCTGACATATTATGTTAGTCCATAGAACATTTCGTACCAAGTTATTATTTTTCATAGAAATGGCGCCCAACGTGGGGCCATGACAGTTTTCAGTTCGTTAGGTTTCTACATTCTAGTGATTCAGATTCTCCAATGGATTTCATATTTCGAAAAATTCGAAATGAATGTGGTTTTAACGTTTTCAGCAAGTTTCATAATTGAGTAAAACAAACTAAAACATAAATGCAGGAGATTTTGACATTGTACAGCGATGTTGTAAACAGCACATGCAGCGATGTTCATCAAATAACGATAATGTATTTTTCATCTATAGGTTCTCCAATATATACTTAATGGGGTGAGAACTCATACAGAAGGGATATGATTCAGTGTTGAAATTCAATCATCATTATGTTCGGCAAGTCTTAGCCTTTAAGCAAATGAATGAGAAAGTTAAACTTTTCGAATTGAAGAAATGAAAAGAGAAAAACAGGAAGGTGAATTTCATTGCTATCTTCTCTACGTTGAAATATTACATTTTCAGACATTTTTTGAATTAATCGCGATATATCCCAATGATCCTGAGAACTCAAGAACATGATCAACGTTTCTCTTCTCGTTCAGTAACTAAAAAACAACGCGACAGTCCGGAGCTATTTATTGAATAAAATGAACCATTAGAACGTGATTTCCACCGCCATCTATATCATCGGTTTATCGCTAGACAGGATCGGTTGGATACGAGACACAGCCGCAGAGATGTCTTACAAGATAGCCGTTGGACGTTCATCAGAACTAAAAGCTTCCGTGCAGTCACGACCAGTATGTTTGAAGCATTTTATAATTCAATATAGTTCTTGTTAGAAGTATAACGTCACTTTATATCAACGATACGATGTGAGGCTTGATCTATAGGTATCGAGAGAATGACAGGAATCAGTGGACGTTTCGAGTAATAGCTGATGAAAGGTTCATAAAGATATACTCAGGTTAAGATTGGGTGAGACATCATCTTTATCCTTGAATCATCATGTAGTTTCAATGAGACTCGACAATTATTATCATAACTATTTCATCGAGGGGGTATCACTACAATGAAAATTGGAAAATAAAGTTTCAAATGAGGGCTTCTAATTGGATTTCTGTAGATTTCAGAATTTCTACATGAATTTTTGAATAATTCAGGGATTTCAGAATTCCAGTCAGAATTTCGAAATTTCTTCTAGGAATTTTGATTTTACCCTAGATTTCATAGGAGATTATTTTATAATTTCACCTAAAATTTCCGGGTTTCATCAAGAACTTGCTGATTTCTACTGACATCTCTCGAATTACACTTGGATTTCAAGATTTCTAGGATTTCATCAGATATTTCAAAATTCACGTCGTTTCCAGAATTTCAGGTTGGATTTCTGGAATTCAACATGGATTCTCAATGACTAGTCATTGTGTAAACCGAATTTCTGAAGTGAGGCACCCCTCCTATTCAATTTGTATACCTATACTGATTGAGAACAAGAGATTATTCCACGATCTTTAGTAAACGACTTTCCAATATATCTGATTGGAAAATGTGCAATTATTTATAGTTTCAATATTAATCGTAACTATGATTCAATTTCCGAACTCGGCAAGAGATTGAACAGTTTTTATATTCTGGATGATGAGCCTAACATCGCTCATTTATAGAGAAATCATAGTGAAATGAAACTATTGTATAGTTGATGAGTCGAAATAAGAAAATTTAGATGGATTCGATATGGATTTTTTACATTTGCAATACAACTACTGAATGAAAAAAGTGGACGGAAATTAATGTTACAATGGGTAATAATTATCGAGTCGATTATGTATTGTGTATTACATATTTCACTTTGAAATTGTATAGCCCAATAGACTGGCAGATAGAAAAATCGATGGATAAATTATCAGAATATGAATTAAATACACTTTGACGAAAGTATTTTCAAATCATGAAAATAATGGCATCTCAGATGAAACCACTGTGGAAATAACACAACAGTAAAATTAAATTCGATTTTGGTGTTGATGTGGGTATTTATAGTGGTTGATATATTAATAAAGAACTAATAAGCACACCACTGAAACAATGCATGAAAATTCTGCCCAAAAATATTTTGAATCATACACATAATGTAAAAACCTCTGCAAATATAACCAAAAAAAATCAATATCAGCTTGCCATGATTGTGATTTAAACGGATCCACCTATTTTAACGAACTACAATTCCAGTAACAAAACACAACTCTTCGCATAGAAAACGTGGAATTCAAATAAATATTTCACGCCGATCACATGAAATACAATCGAAATTGAATTATGCAGTACGTTCATCTACAATATGTAAATTGTTTTATACACAACAAAGTGCAGTGCACTGTCGATTTTCAAACAATGAATATTGGATGATTTCATTTTAATGCATTTATTTCATTGCATTCATTAACAAAATGTATCTCCGCCGTTCGAAAAATATGTTCTCATTAAAAAGCCTGTTCGATTTTCAATAAATATCAGCTAGTCCATATTGAATTGGCTGAATGTTCATTTCATGGAAACTTAGATCAATTCAATTCAATGAATAACATTTTTTATAAAATTGAATTTCAGCAAAGAAATGAAGAGAATAAAACTAAAACGACCTATCCCCAAAAAGAGTAATAATAATAATAATCAAGTTTCAACCGCTCCATTCAGGGTTGTGATCACTTCGGGTGAACTCGGTTAAGTTGCAAAGCATCAGCCGATGGAATCGTTTCTTGCTTGACAACTGAACTCGGTTCACGTGAATTACATCAATTCACTATACCTTATACAACTGGCCCTATAGGATGAAATATATTTGAGTATGCGAGGAGTTGAATTAGTTTTTACCTCGGTTTTCAGATCATTTACATTTTCCATGATTTGATTTTTAAAATTTATCCTGTGGTCATAATCCTCCTCAATTTTCTTGTTTGGATTTGAGTGGCATATTCAATCGTTTGACATACTTAATTACTTTATAAAGTTTTATCCTCTTCAAAGTCTCACAGTTATTTATTGTTTTACTCTTTATTCCAATTCCATCATTGGTAATTTATTCTTATAAAATTCTTTCGATTTTATTCATTGCAAAGAGAGTTAATAATATATTCAACACTTCCCAGCCATTTTAAAAAACGTGGCATTCAAATAAAATGAATAGTTCCTACTAGATATAGCTGTTGTTGCATCTGTACATAATGTTTCATAACAATGAAACTAATCATCCAATTCCCATATCTAATTTTTCTTCTAATTCTTCATTCCACCAGTGCCTTCTCCTATATTCCGAACAAGCCGCCATTTGAATATATATTTTCAACAGTGAATACAATCTTCTACAAAGCAAACCACTTTTAAATCCAATATTTAAACTGGAAAGACTGAATATTATTTGTAAGGAAACGATATGCAGCTTATGTACACATCTGAACGGTCGAATGACAACATTTGCACAACGCAAATAAACGTCCTGACGTAATATCCGGCAGCTATTCATTTTTACCTAGTGAAACGTATCACGAGTGAGGGGAAAGGAGGAAGTACATACATAAGTACTAGAATGCATTTTCCCCTCTTGAGATAGTAAAAGGAATCTTCAGATTTGATACTCATTCGAAACCAGATGGAGGATAACTTTGGATAAAAATGATACAGATTTTCAACCAATAGAAACCCATTATTTTTCAATCGAGCATGACGTACATTTGACGTTTGTTAAAATCAGTAGGTATTAAACTCATAGAATATATCTAAACTTCGATTATTAAAATGTCTGATATGAGATATATGGAAGAATTACTATCGATTCCTTAACACATATTGAAGACAAGCAGAAAATGCTGTACAGAATAATTATATTTTTCATTCGACAAATGCATGATACATTTCTTTATTTTTGATATAACTAGTAAGGTTCGAAACCAATCTCGGCCATTCGTTTTTTTTATTTCATTTTTGCTTCCTTCTTCATTTATTATTGTGGCATTTTCCGTGGTAATACTATTAATTAAGTACCATTATTGTGTATTGATCATTACATGATCCTTGCATAATATACTATAATTGTTCGCCAGTTGAATATAAACACTTTAGGAATCACATCAGATGATGAAGTGTACAATAAAATGTATAATCCCCTAATAATGAAGATTCTTTTACGGGACTGAAAAATAATCATGCTCTAAAAACACTATGAAAGAATATGGAACAATTTAACAAACATCAATAATTTATGGATTGCAGAAAAAGAAAAATCTATTATGGTGTAGAGCAAGAAAGAGATACGCAAATAATATAAAAAATATATTCAGAAATATGCTATTGATATGCTACTATAGAATGGTTGAGAAAGAATGGTCAAAAGTTCGGATGAATGGATTGTCTATTTGCATATGCAATGTTTCCTGTTCAAATGGGTGACTCTTTATCATAAGGAGACATCAACGAATCTCAATTTTTGTTGAATTAATAGTCATTGTATACATCAGATTTCCGAAGAGGAATACCCCTCAAAACAAAGACCTAGATTACTGTGCATTCCTCACTGAGGCACTTGTATTGAAACGAGTTTCAAAAAAGGTTTGTCAAACTCAGAAAGCAAAATATTTCTGTCCTGTGGTCAGCAGACAGTCTAAAAAATAAAGGGATGTGCATTTTGTACACTTTGTAAGGGAAGGTGTGGGGCCTTATTCTTTTGTCTAGATCACGTAAGCTTTAGATGTTTTTTAACTATTCTGAATGCAGTTTTGACCTTTGTAAAATTATGGATAAAAAACAATCAATACGGTTTAGAAAATATTTGGAAGAGTATAAGATTATCAAGTGTTTTCATTACCAGAGATTCAGTGGTTCATCTGCTTATATTTTACTCATGATAACTACCTGTAGAGAAAACAGAAGTCCTTGGTAATGGATGGAGCACCTTTTATGAAAAATAAGAAATAAAACTTTCATGGTTTGTATACCACTCACTTAGATTCCTTTGTACATAATCTTTCTGCAGTTTCTTCAACATTATAAATTGACCTGATGTACAGAAAATGCCCCTAAATATATCCTTCAACTTTATTGTCATTGTCGGTAATGACTAACAATCGGTAATGACTAATGGTCATTAATAAGCATAAGAAGTTTTATACCTCATTTCTTCAATTTCTAACATTTTACTTTACACGCAATCTTACGCTTTTCCTTCTTACATGAAGCAAATGATCCTAGGGAACTTTATAGCCCTTTCTGAGGATTAGAATATCACAAATCTTGTATAAATGAGGGTTATGTACGAAACACCGCAAGGGCTGGTACTATGAGGCTAACATCATTCCAATGGGGGATAAGAAGATTGTTTCTTCTCAGGAAGTTTATTCTTTCGAGGAATGGCGGATGTTGGGCCAGTGGAACCAGTATCTCTGCTTGAGTTTCGAATAAGTTGTTTGTTTCTTTAGAGGTCAGGCGAAAATGGTGATATCAAGGCTTTTGACTGCGTGAGTCATGAAATTCTGTTACAGAAGCTCTCCCACTATGGTTTTCGAGGTACAGTTTTGGAATGGGTCAGATCATATCTTACTGATAGGGAACAAAGAATATCACTGGGTAAAAATACTTCTGAGAAGGGAAAGATTGTACGTGGAGTCCCACAGGGGTCTGTTCTAGGCCCAATTTTATTTTTACTTTTTATTAATGATATATCTTGCCTTGATATTTCTGGACACCTAACATTGTTCGCTGACGATACCACAATTCTTTGGCACAATGAAGATCATACTACCTTGTTCCAGTCTATTTCCGCAGATATTCAAAAAATCAAAATTTGGTGTGACGCGAATAAGCTGACATTGAATATTCCTAAAACAAATTTAGTAGCATTTAAATGTAATGTTGAACAAATTACATTGGGAGATCAGCTGATTGAAAGTAAGCCCGTTACAAAATTTCTTGGTGTACAAATTGACAATGATCTGAAGTTTGACCACCATATAACAGCTTTAAAGAAAAAATTATCCTCTGGTTGCTTTGCCATCAATGTAATATCTCGCGAACTTGGACGGTCATCTTCATTAATGGCATACTACTCATTTATAGAATCTCATCTGCGGTATGGAATTCCATTTTGGGGTTCTGGCAGCCAGACTCTATTGCAAAGCGTATTCGTCCTTCAAAAGCGAGCTCTGAGATTTATATTCAGAATTAAAATGCGAGAATCATGTAGACCAGTTTTTTCAGACAATAAGATTTTGACAATTTATGAAATTTTCATTCTTGAAACGGTATGCTTGCTTCATAAATATAAAGAAAGGTTAATGAACGTCAACAGGGAAAGGCATACTCGCAATGAAAAACAACTCGCCCTTCCGTTCCCCGTTTCATCTCTGACGAGACAGTCACTAATTTACTCGCTAATTTATAGAAGTAAACAAATTTACAATCACTTACCGAGTCAAATAACAGATATCAAGGGTCTGAAACAATTCAGAAAAACTGCTAAGCACCTCTTGAAGGGAAAATGCTTTTATAATTTGAATGGATACTTCTCATATCAATTCTAGTCTTTCTTTGATTCAACTGCGAGGAATTAGTTTTAAAATTTCGTTTTGTCATAACCGTTGTAGTACGTTGATATTTATATGTCTTATTTATATGTTCTTATTTATGCATTTTCATTTTATCTATATGTATATAAGTAAATATTATCTACATTTAGTGTTACATATAATGCATTGTTAAAGCTATTAACTTTTATTGACTTTGTCGACAAAATGTTTTCATTTTAGACAATAAAGATGATTTGAATGTCTTATGAGCCCGATCAATGTCCAGACAACTCGATATACTGAACCGAGGGGTTGACCACATGGGAATTCCGGTGTACAATTGATAGGAATTCCGGGGAATTCCGAGGAATTCCGCGGTATTCCGGGGAATTCCGAGGGAAATCCTGGGGAATTCCGAAAAATTTATAAAGAAACTATAGGGATTATTAGTAGGTAACTTCAATTTATTCGCGCAATAATAAAAAAGCATACAGTAAAATTTCAATATTTATATAAAATCATAATTCAAAAACAAAACACCGTTGTGAAGTAATCCACTTCCACTGGACGAAGAAAGTTAGGAGTTTTGTTTTGAAAGAGTTTGTGGCGAATTTCCAATTTGAAATACATTTTGTTAGCGAAAAATAAGCCTGATGACAACAATCTTCACGATCTGATAGACATAATCTGATATGTTCCTGGAGGGGTGTGTTGGGGAAGTTTTTGCAAATGAGTCGATAACGTCTTTCAGTGAAATAGTACCTCATTCTGATTCGAATATATAAATAAGGCATGTGAAACAACCCAAAAAACTTTGATTTATAGTTTGTGCGGCCTCGAGAGGGGTGTGGTTGGGAGTAGTTTTTTCAAATAATCCGATAACTTCTTTCAATGGAATAGAACCTCATTCTGATTCGAATATATATGAATTGGGCATGTGAAACAGCCCAAAAAAACTTTGTGTCGTAGTTTGTGTGTTTGTTTTTGGGGTCAACCTCTGCGACTGCCATTATTTTCCTCAATATTTCAAAAATGACGTGTCTTGAAATTTCACTCTACAAGAAGAAGGGACACCCTTGATTGTGGAAGAGAGACTAGATCATAATTGGCAGACAAAACACAGGTTGTCATATTGATGCCAGCGGTTACCGAAATTGAAATAAGACGGTTATAGCTCGCGTTATACGATCTGAGTTATATAGTCAATGACTGCAGTCTTTGTATAATTTTTTGCAGCTCCATCATGTTATTTGGACGGTTTTATATAATTTATCGGTTTTTTATAAAAAGATGATCGGATATATTGTGGTTCAGTGTCAACTGTTCTCATTTGAGTTTATACAGGGTGAACACACCGGTGAATAATATTTTTTCATTTTCCTAGTAAATAATGTTGAAGGATTATCAATAATTTTTGATATTATGGAATATACGTTTTTAGGAAACAGTTCATTTTCGCTATATAAGCGATGACAAAAACGTATAAAAAGGATTTTCTCCACAGATTGAGTATCCCGTAATCATTTAGCGGCTGAAAATAATAGAATTCACTCAATAGACCATAAAATACCATATTTTTTCAATGACAAATTGTATTTTTTCGATTCTTATTTATTCTAACGGATTCAGAACTTGATTCTATAAGGCAAAATCTTAGGAAAAATGATGCTAATAAAACAAACCTGAGTGGAATCAGACGATCCGTTCCCTTTATTTTACGATTGTGACTTGCATTATATAGATGATTTATTTTGTTTCCGATATAATAAATACCAGCCTCAATGAAAATGTGAAAAGTTTTGATATGTAAAATCCGATATTATTCAGATTGGGTCATAATCATGACATAGTCTACTTAAAAGTCTAAAGTTTATGTTCCACACAGAAATCTCAAAAAAAACTTTTGTGCGAAATTTCCGAAATATATCTTTCATATTTCGTCGGGTTTCCTCGGAATTCCCCCGGAATTCCCAGTATTTCCATCATTTAGTTTTGAAATTTCATCGATATTTTTTCAAATTGACATTTTTTTTTTGAATTCCAGGGTATTCCGAGGAATTCCGGGGAATTCTGGGGAATTCCGGGGAATTCCGAGGGAATTCCGGTTTACGGGAATTCCAGTGTACACATTTTTCCTCAGTGGTCAACCCCTCGTACTGAACTTTTGATTTACACTTTTTCCCAACATTGATAAAACTGACCGATGAGAGCCACGAAATTAGCAGCTAGGTGTCATTATTCCCGAAGTATATGTGACAATTAGGGCCTAGTTATGCATCATTATTTCAATCACTGCAACCGTCTCAATCACGAAAGCAAATCAATCAAGATGTACTAAACTAAACGAGTTGACAAATCATAGAGCATAATCTTATGTCACATACAGTAGGGCACAATAGACAGATGGAAATTTTGTTGAAGTGATTTTTATCCAGATTCCAACCGACCTGCGAGTTACCCACTGATGATAACCGAAATCAAGTCGTCAAAATCGCCATGTCACGTCCTATCGACACAAACCAGGCGGTATCAGTGAACAATAATCACGAGAGGCAGTATAAATAGCAACTTACGAGTTCCCATTAAACATTCTTTCGATTCCGATTCAGAACAGGTGTTCCACGTATTACTGACGTGTTTTTTATTGAATAAATTATTACGCCTTTCGAACCGTTTCTGATAATTACGGCCAGCGTAGGAAATCCACGTACGCGTTTTGTTTTTTTAATGAGTTATGGGCTTGTAATTTGAGTTTACACACTCGGAAAATAAATTGAAAAACTCGTCTGCATGAAAGTTAATCAGTGAGAACAACATACACATTTGTGTTGATTCTCATTCAAGGTTGTTTTTTGGAAAGAGTTTCATTTTGAGATTAATTACATCTTCCAGAGAAGTGCTACTTGGTCAATGCTCCCCTATATATATATATATATATATATATATATATATATATATATATATATATATATATATATATGGAAAATTAAACTCACGTAAGTAAAAGAAGTAACCTCATGATATAAGCAAAAACTCTCTGTTGGTAGGTATGTTCATTCACGCACACAAAGCAATATATTTCATCTGAAACAATCTTCATGTCACGCAATTCGTACAAAAGCACAAGTAATTCCTATAAAATAATCTAGGATACGCCTGCAGAACCTAAACATAAGTCGCTTCGATTTCATTTTCACGAATCCACGATACAACAGTTCACTCCTCAGATCCAGAAGAGATTGTTTCAGCTAAGAGGAATATATCTCGTGAGCTGGTCAGAGTTAGAAATATTGAAATTCAAGTTTGGATCCTAGAATCCCAAATGTTTGCTTAGAAATGCCAAAATTTGACATTTCTAAGGAAATCCACAATCCAATTAGAAATCTTCAAATGCAAATTTTTCATGAATGTCAGGGTTATTGAAAACCCTGATGAGATCCGGAAACCTCAGGAGAAATCTAGAAATCCTAGGAGAAAACCTAACTGAAATCCAAAAGATATTCCTCATTTAAACATCTGGTGTACACTTTTTAAGGAAGAGAAACACCTCGATCTAGCTTCAACTACTCGGTAGTTTTTTCAAAGAGTTTGAAATTGTAACAAATATGTTTGGCTTCTCCGAATCAATATCAAAAGAAAAAAGGTAGGTATAGCAACTAGTCCTTTCCACTTGGTACGCCAAGTGTTAAAATACATAGATGGATGGCACTTTGTTCATTCAATTTTTTTGTCATGAAAAAACCAATTTGAATATGGCTATTCTCAGGTGGGGGTTCTATGATGAAAATAGTTGTGGAAATTCGAATTATACGAAAAAGATCTTCCAGCTGAGTGAATCAACGACAAGTTAACACGAAACTCATAATCGAACAAAAAACACGTAAGCCTATTAACTTTATCCGACATAGCAACACTTTTAATGGGATAAAAAAGCAGGCGAGTAGAGAAATGCGGCTCGTAGAAGCCATAAATCATCACGAATGGGATCATTAAAACCGTGAAAAATAATTAATTAGATGGATATACGGATGTGGAAGTCATTAAGTTTACTTTAGCCTTGCTGACTGATGCTCCGATATCAAATTATTGCTCTTTTTGTGTAACGAAGTTTGCGCATGCAGCATCAGCAAACCAGATAAGATAATTAAGCAAATTGAACATCGATTCGGTGAAGAAATATAAGAGGTACATATTTTATATAGAAATACATTTCACTGATTGCAATCTAATTACTCAATGTTTTCTAAATTGTTTTAATAATCACGAATTTTATCAGTATTTAGTACTAACACGCTATCCACATCTCATTTTCTACTCCTAACTAGATACTGATGATTATTGTATTATTTTTTTTCAATCGGAGGACAGTTAGTGCGGTATAATTCCAAATATTTCTTTGAATGCGTGTAGAAGATAAAAAAGTTGAGGTCCAGGCATTTCAAAAGGAAGGTTAACAGGTATCAGTTCCTTCAATGCGAATAACTGATAAAACTTTTGAAGTATGGGCAACCAAAAGAGAGAATTATAGCGATAATTCGCTTCATTCTTGCAGTGACAGCTCACAGCCATGAAATTAACATCTAGGTGTCATTATTCCCGAATCATACGTGACTAACAGGGCTTAGATACGCATCAATATCTATTTTCACTCACAGCCATAAAATAATATGACTTGACTAACTTCACTGATTCACATAACCACAATATTGATAAAAATTTGATTTTGATTTTATTTTCTCATTTAATTGGTATCATTATCCTCTCGTTCTCAGCAACAGGTTTCAATAGAGTTTAAAATATAGGCAATGGAAGTCCGAACCATTATCATTCAAACTGAAACACGTTTCTGGATGTGTATTAATCATATTTTGCTTGATGAAGTGGTAGGAACAAATGGAAATGATATCTCCCATCTGAACAATTATTGGAAGACATTTGTATCGATCAACTTTCCAACTTCAATAGGGAAGAATATCGACCGATGAGGGCGCTGGTGGTGGTTAAACTATATCCACCATTTTGAAATAGTTACCTTGTTTACATTTGTGAAATAACGCGCCAAACTGAAATCCAGTCATCAGCTGCCCTCGCTAGACAAGATTTTGGTGTTTTTTTTGCTATATTTTCATTGAACGAAATTTTTCTCGTGCAGGTTAATATAACTGTGTTCATGATGCTTTGAATAGCCGCACAATACCATTCATTGGAGGTGAACATAGATGCATTGTGTTTTAAAATCTAATGATATTTGTTCCAGGACATTTTTTAGTTATAGTGTAGTGTTAGTGAACCAAAGAGGCTTTTATTACATGGATGATGAAATGCGCCATAACTTCGCCTAAAAATAGACAAACAGACTCACCAGGTAACAAGAAATCATCTCTCTTGAAATGCAAGTAACACACTGAAGCCGCTCTAGGTGGTGATTTATGCAGTTTCAGTTTAATTTTCCAAGCCTTGTACCTGTCTATTTTCTTTTTCAATCCACTCTCCGTGATGTTTTCCACCAAAGATGTATTTCTCTCTGGAAACGAGTGGAAAGACAACTTTGGATTTCGGTTCCTAGAGTTGCGGCAAGTTGGCACCAAACACTTTATACGGCTCACTGAGCGATCTGCATCCATGATTGTTTGTTATTATTAATAAAAAAAAATTACAACTCCAGATGAGATTTCCTAAATCAACACCGAAGAACTCAATAAATTCACACACATAAAATGGAAGCCGTTTGTTTGTGAAATTATAGCAGTGCGTTATATTTCCGCCAGACGTCGCATAAAATTATGAACTTCCCAATATAACGCTATCGTACCAAAGTGAACATTGTACCTAATAAGTAGACCCGTATTGTAACTCCACCTTTCTGGATCAGTTTCTGTTTCTATCTAGTTCATTAGCCTCGAAGTTGGACTAGCAGGGGGCCATGCTTTGGAATTATTCATTTATAGCTATGTAACGAACAACCAATAATAGATCGCTGTCTTCTGGCAAACCGTTAAACCCTGTATAACTATGAGTACGATAACCCGTACATCCAATAATAATTCTGTTTTGCCAGCCCATCGCATGAACTGGCAAGTCCATTTCGGGCTCGATAATGCCTCTCATTAAAATGCTACCAGTCAAGGTAACCTATAATTGACAATGCCAACCGGTAATTAAAAGTCATTAAATTGTCTGAAAGCAATTACATTTCGTTATAAATTAATTGAATTGTTTACATATTTGTTAATGTGTTTCGGTTCCATGTACACATGCAATCTCGAGCGGTGAAAGATTAATGCCATTTACATATTCATAGAGACGCTGCTAACAGTCATGAATGATGCTCAAGATGGAAAACAGAGGCAATATAAATCAACAACAGTATAATTTTATTCTCCTGAAGGTGGAAACGCGCATCGAGTGAGAGTGATATAAGTTTCTTCATCTACTCCACATATCTGTGGGTTGTGTAAGTAATCGATGGGTACTAGAAGAAGCCAATCTGTTGCATTGTGGAACGAAGGGGAAACAACAAGCTAAAATCTGTACAAGATTTAAAATCTCTCAAAGACTTAAAGACTTGAACGCATGACTTAAAGACTTAAAGGCATGACTTGAAGACTAAAACGCATGACTTAAAGACATAAAACGATGACTTAAATAAATTTTCAGGTGTACAAGATTGAAAGAAGATGTTTCCCCCTCGTTGTGGAACCATTGTGTGA
This sequence comes from Zygogramma bicolorata, assembly GCA_032362365.1. Lineage (NCBI taxonomy): Eukaryota > Metazoa > Arthropoda > Insecta > Coleoptera > Chrysomelidae > Zygogramma > Zygogramma bicolorata. The sequence continues at coordinate 18,742 of JAVJAQ010005560.1, read as the reverse complement.
AATCATTAATAAATCACTTGAAACTGGGGAATATCCTCACGATTTTAAATATGGCGTCATCAAGCCTTGCCTGAAAAGGGGGGACCCTGATCAATATAAAAATTACCGTCCTATAAGCCTTCTTAGTGTATTCTCGAAATTATTTGAACTAATGGTATATACCAGAGTTGTAAAATATTTCAAAAGTGAAAAACTCTTTAGCAAATGTCAGCACGGCTTCTTAGCTAGAAGAAGTATTGAAACAGCACTGTTCGAACTCACAAACAATATATATATATAACTCTCTTGAAGAAGGCAATCTCTCATGCGGACTGTTTCTGGACCTCTCTAGAGCCTTTGATTGCATTGACTTCAAATTTTGGAAACAAAACTGGAACGTTACGGTATCCGCGGTGTAGCTTTCGACTGGTTCAAATCCTTTTTAAATGAAAGAACCCATGCTGTCAAAATAAAGGAAATAAACTCTGGAAATTATGTGCGGTCAAAGGCTCTAGAGACTTCGATTGGTGTCCCACAGGGTAGTGTTTTGGGCCCTCTCATGTTTATTATTTTCATCAAAGATTTGGCAATGCTTTCTGAATCAAATAAAATTATAATTAACTTTGCAGATGATAGCACCATTCTAGTGTCAGCCAATAATTTTCCCGAATTAAATAAAATTGCTAGTGAATCCATGATCTTGATCCAGAACTGGTTTACTAACTCACGACTAGTCCTTAATCCGGATAAAACCAATGTTATATTGTTTAGAACACACTGTCCAACCACTCCAGGTTATTTATCACTCAAGAAACAGAAAATACAGTTTTCAGAGAGTGCTGAATCTTTAGTAATTATCCTTGATGAAACGCTGAAGTATGAGAGTCACATTGATTATATCTCAAAAAAGCTCAGTCAAGCCTGTTATGGACTCAGGAAACTCTATAAAAACTCTAACATAAATATGACTAAGATGTTTTATTACTCAAATTTTTACTCCCGTGCCAGATATGGAGTTATGCTCTGGGGTGGCTGTGCAGAAACTGAGAGAGTTTTTAAAATCCAGAAAAGAGCAATCCGCATTATGAACAATTTAAAATTTTCAGATTCCTGCAGGGGTTATTTCAGAAAGATGGAACTTTTGACAGTGCCAGCTCTATATATTTATGAATGTATCAAATTTTTGTATGAAAATAGGCACTATTTTGTATCTTTGGAAGCAACACATTCATATGGCACAAAACATACATGTAATTATAATATACCCTATCATCTATCAGGCACTGAAAGAGGTGAATTTTATTCTTGTTTTAATTTTTTTAACCATTTACCGTGTAGAATTAAGAACAATGGAAACTTTGACAAAATAAAAAAATCACTTATTGCGACTCTTGTTGACCTGGAGCCATACTCTGTAAATGAATGCCCAATTTTTGTTTTTTAACTGATCTTTATTAACAGCTGCTATGTTTGGCATAATTGGGTGCTCTTCTGGCATACTTTGCTCATTCTTTGACTGGCTTGTACATCTTTTAATATGTATTGTATTCATGTATTTATATATGTATAAATTATTATTATTATCACTAGAATCGTGAGCCCCGAGTTTCATTATCGTAATTGACAAGTATTCCTTCAAATTAAATTATTGCTGAGGATGTTTAAAAAAATCAAGTTGGAATATACTCATATGAACAACTAAATTGCGAAGTAGTGATAATAATCTATGTAGGTACCTTGAGATTCATATTGAAGACTTTATATTTTGATAACTTGCGTGAAATATACACATTGTCTATTCGTGGAGGAGTAATAAACTGAACAAATATTTGTTACAAATATTGACTTCGACAAACATAATTATCACATATTTGCTCGGTGTCGTAATATTTGATGGCCGTACATCAACTGTTTTAGTATTTATTGCACAAAAAAAGCAATTGTCATGTCACTCTGAATTTACATCATGATAAGTAGTTGTTATGCATCGTCGTTTACAACTTTAGATTATATTATAAACGATCACAAATAGAGATAGACATTCATAAACATTTCTTAACCATGGTTCCTCGCTTATTCATCAACAGGCCTATCGAACTAGACTAGACAAAAACAAATACAACATGATAAAGTTGAAATATAGTACGTTACTACTTCAGTATATACTTCTTCTGTACGGTGTAAAAATGGGAAAAATGGGGTTTTTCATTATTCAACCAGCTGAAGCCTCCCCAAGAATGTCAACTTTCAGTGAATCAAAACAGCAAAACTTATGCGAGCTAAGTAAGGATTGACGGGGTCTTACATTTTATCGTGTGATTGTTACAGTAGGAGTATAAGAGTCTGTCTGAGTCTTGCCGGTCACTCATACAGACCATAGCCACGATTAATATCGGTTGACCTCATAAAGAAACAAAATAAACTCATCAATTATCAAATGAGTTAGTTCACTTGAGAGTTCCGTGGATTTAAGAATCTCTACACGAATTTCTGGAAATCATTAAGTACATATTTCAAGATTTCTTCTAGAATTTCTGAATTTCATCTGAGATTCCTGGGATCCTATGATTTCATCAAGGATTATAAAACATATCTGAAATTACAATATTTCATATAGTATTTCTGGTTTCACCCAGAATTTGAAGATTTCTTGCTTATATTTCAGAATTCACACTGATTTCATTACTTATAAGATTCGTTAAATTCATTCGAAATTTCAAAATCTGAAATTCCAGAATTCAGATTTGGTATTCAAAATTTCTCATTGGATTGGTGGATTCGATTGGAGATTCCAAATTTCGCCATGCAAAATCAGAATTTCAGTGGAAATTTCTAGAATTCATCATGGATTTGAAATATTTCTCGCCGTTTACAGCGAATTTCCACTCACTCACTCTATGAAAAAACAAATGGGTCTGGAAGAGCATATATTACTGTTTGTTGGAATATAAGACTACATCGCAAAAATATATGTTTTCGAATGATTGGCCTAAGGCTCGAATCAGACAGATCCGAAATCCGATGGTACGATCATCCGGCAGCTTTCTGATTGGTCTAATTTGAAATTTAGACCAATTCAGACCTACCAGAAAGCTGGCGGATCGTCGTACCATCGGATTTCGGATCTGTCTGAATCCAGCCTAACCCGTTGAAATCATGACCGGTGTCCAGGCCAGATGACAACGGATTTTAAGTCATAGATTCTTGTTACATGTTTGGAAGAAGTATAAACGGATGTCCGGGCATAGGGAAAACTGACAGCTTTCAAAAAACATACTTTATGCTTCCTTGAATAGGATGAATAAATAGTGGGTGAATACAAGTTATATTCAAAAAAATATAGTTATTGTGAACATGAGAAATATCTCATGGAATTGGCAGATACCTCACGAAAAATCCATTGTAACGTAATTTAAAAAACACATCATTGTCCGAACTTTCACTTCCACTACTCACAATGCTAATAAACGGAGACGTTCATGCACAAAATGTTAAACAAAGTGTCGACTATGAACGCTTGCATTGATTAGCATTGTGACAGCTTCCTTAAAGTGAAAAAAGAAGTGAAAATTTGGTCTTTGAATCAGATATAACCTGATACCTGAAGAAATGCCCTTATACATCGATTGGGGCGTGTTCTCTTGCTGATTTGACCGTACTATTTATTCGAAATGTATCGACTGCATCATCAGACAGAACACGTAGATTAAAGCCTGTTATGCACTCCGTCGGACAACCAGCCAGAGATTAATTTCCGATGAACTATAATTTACGCCGGATCTGTATTAGAACTTAGCCACTCCATCATAAACCAACCTGTTCATTAGTGTAATGACATTTTAATAAGATCGCCCGTTCAGGACTTGTGTTCGCTAATCCGTATGCATATTGCATGCTGAGCGGCCGCTGAGCGCATTTCGAAAGGTATATTCCAATGGAGGGCTTAATGATGATGAAGTTGACGGTTTTCTGACGGAAAGCTGGATGGATGGGGGATTTCAACCATAATTTCTTAGGAAGGTTCATTTGGTTGCTGTACAGTCTTTTACTTGAAAGGTGAAGAATGCATTGACATTTTGTTGAAATTGATAATTTTCCAGGATTTTTTTGGAATTTCTTCTTCATTAAAATACGATATCAAAAAAGAAACAGTTTTTTATTTCAATTTTGCGGAGGATTCGTTTCAGAAACTGTCGTGCCAAAACTTTTTGAAACTAATATTGAATTCATATCCATCTAAAGCAAAACTGAGGAATAGTATATTACTTTATGAGGCAGAGAAGCATGACTTTTCTTGACGCGCCCGATATTAATAATAGAGGGCAAGTCAAGAAAAGTCGCTTCTTTGCCGAATAAAGTATACTATTTTTTCTTCAAACGTAGCAATTTTCAACCATAAATAGTATAATTCATACGCTGTTTTTACTCGAAATTAACTGTGACAACTATCAAAGTCGTCTAGATGTTAGAAATTAAAATAATCAAGTCGTCGGTGGGATTTGCGTCTCCCTGGTTACACTTGTTTGACAGTTATTTTATGTTATTAAAGACAGGTTATTGTTGTTGCAAACCGCAAGCGCAAATTCAGTGCGAAAATGGAAAACCTAAACGAAATTGACTTCGCGGCTAATGATGCAGTAGCACGTTTGAGGCCCTCCAAGTCCGGAATAAAGTATCGGTTAGCGTACAAGCACTTACAAGAGTGGTGCGATACAAGAGGAGTACGGCAAGTTACCGAAGACGTTCTACTGGCATATTTTAATATAATGGAAAATGAAAATAAATGGAAATCTTCTACAATGTGGTCACGATACTCTATGATAAAATCCGAGTTAGTTATCAGAAAAAAATGTGGATATAAGCAAATTTTTCAAGTTACGTGCCTTTCTGAAAAAGACAAGCGAAGGATATACTGCAAAGAAGTCTAAAGTTTTCACTGAAGACGAGTTTGATAAATTTTTGTTTAAAGCGCCAGATAAGTTGTATTTAGGATTAAAGATAAAAAAAATTATATTGCAAAGCATGTAGTATACTCTACTAAATTATAAAAATATTTCAGATTGTTTTGTTAATTGGGGTTACCGGCGCCTGTCGATGCGACGAATTGGTAAAAATGAAGACTGTGGACATTGAGAATAAAGAAAATGTAATAATTATCAAAATCACAGACAGTAAAACACGACAAATTAGATCTTTTACGATAATTGGTCAAAACTACATTAAACTGTATAGAAAGTATGCATCACTGCGGCCTGAAAAGTACCAAAATGGAAAGTGTTACCGAAGCGTCATGGGAATACATTCGATCAGCGCAGTAGCCCAAAAAGTAGCTAGTTATTTAAATTTAAACGATGCAAGCGCATACACGGGTCACTGTTTACGACGAACTTCAGCAACACTTTTAATTGATGGAGGCGGAAATCTAGAATGCCTCAAACGACATGGGGGCTGGAAATCAAGCACGGTTGCCGAAGGATATATAGAGGATTCAATAAGAAATAAGAACGATAATGCTCAAAAAATTTTAAACCCTCATGATTCGCCAACATCGGGAATGATTGCTGAAAGTTGTGCTCGACCATCAGTATCATCAACAATTACCAATGCGTATCAAGAGTCGGGAACATTTTTGCACGGTTTCAATTTTGAAAATGCTTCATCAACTAATTGTACTTTTAATATTACTATAAATAAAAATGATGTTTAATTGTTGTTAATGACATTTGTATTGTTGCTTTGTGACATGTTTCATATTGTTGCCATGACAACATTTTTCCCTCCGCCGTAAAGAAATGGGAAAAAAAAACTGCTGCCGGCGGAGACATCAAACTTTGACAGGATCAAGTTAGATAAGTAATGTCATCATTATTCGACGTTTGAAGAAAAAATATTTTTTAAATGCTTGTTGGGGAGGTAAAAATGTTGTGAATACATTTTTGGGTTTTCTCACCGCTAGAAATGTACAGGAAAAAGCTTTAGTTTCCTATGATATCTGTTTTTTTTTTGGCAAATTGTATATTTGCTCCGATACGTGGGTCGAGTAGATTAGGGCAGGACTTGGAACTACTGAAGAGGTATTTGGCGGTTTCATTGAATTCATTCACAATATCTACAATTTTAGATCAACTTCTTTTGGGTTGGAGAAAGTCACAAGCATACACTCGCTTTACATACGATGTATATCAAGTTAGCGAGACACTTTTCGAAATATGGAAAACTAATGATTCCATAATTGGGTGCTATTTTGTTGCTAATTAGTTGCGGAAGAAAAAATTTTTCCGCTCCTTTGTTTTCAAAAATAAATGATGTCTCGCTAACTTGACGTCAAGTTAGCAATACAACTTCTTTTTTATTGAGATTTTCATAATTTCAACTAAAAGTTACAATTTCAAACAATTGCTACTTGTGGCTGGTATAGACACGTAGGTAGGTGTTTCTTTTGAATATATAAAATATGAAATGAAAATATGAAATGAAAATATAAAATGGAATATTAAAATTACTCCTTATAGAATTCTTAGATATCATGTATATTTCAGAAAAGAAAATAAGAAAATAAATTAGTTATGAATTATGAAAAACTCAATGATTAAAATGTTGTATTGCTAACTTGACGTCAAGTTAGCGAGACATCATATATTTTTTCAAACAAAAATAAAATAAAATATTTTCCTACGCAACTAATTAGCGAATAATTAAAGGAATCTGATGGTCTAGTCAAAATTATGAAAAACTCAATAGTAAGAAAGTTGTATTGCTAGCTTGACGTCAAGTTAGCGAGACATCATGTTTAAAAAAAAAGGAGCGGATTTTTTTTTCCGCAACTAATTAGCAACAAAATAGCACCAAATTATGGAATCATTTGTTTTCCATATTTCGAAAAGTGTCTGGCTAACTTGATATACATTTACATACGCCTGTACGGCTTTCGTAAGAATATGATCAACCTAACTTTCAGGATATTCATGCACTTCATCTTCATCTACGTTGAGATCATATTCTTCTATATCTTCATCATTTTTCAAGGAGTATAAGCATTTGATACGACATTGTTATCAAATTCATCCATATCTGTACTGGACATATTGACTAAAGTAACGCATACACTACTAACGATAAGTATTAATACTATTCGGTACTAGACTGTAACAGCCAAATGTACGTTCTTTGATATCACAGCCAGCCAATCGAGAAGCGAGGAATAATATTGTCCACATGCTGATAACGCTAGATGCTGTGTTGACGCGCACTCTATCTTTAACGTGAATAGACTACTATAGAATATGGTATGTTATGAATGGGACACCTATGTCTCTGTGGTCTCCGAAGGAATGAGATATGTAGCATTAAAATCGAGACTCTTTATGCCAGTTTATACAAATTAGTAAGTGATTAGTAGGAGTTTTCAATTGAAAGAAAACGCTGTGTATATCGTGATTTGGCATTTGAGGAAGAAGTAGTATATCACTCAAGAATCGATTAAGTTTAGTGAAATATTAAAATGAGGCCACCTGCCTATTCGTATTTGATTACTCTGCTTCACACGGTCATCAGAACAAACAACACTTCTCAAATTTCATGTGTCATATCAATACCACGCAGAGGTGGACATTTTTCAGTCCCATCATTCGTCAATGCCAGTTATTGAAGTAGTATACGATAACAAAAACAAAAATAAAGATCCCTAAAACAAAACGGCATATTCGATAGTCTACAGAAACAAAAGCAGAACAACGTTTCGAATAATTCAATTTGCAATATCTAAACGTGGGTCTACCTGCCTGAGGATACGGCAATAAATATTTCAAGTACTAGCATGGATGCCATGTACCAGTGGCGCGCGGATTCTTTCCAAAAGAGTAGATAGAAATATTTATGATAAAAGAAGGTTCAAGGGAAAAATGACTTATAGAATTCAGATTACTTAGTGGAAAGATCACTCGAATGGGAAAATTGAATGTTGCCTTTTGCTCTAACCATCCATGAAAAAAGTAGACCACGTACATTTTTTGTTGTGATACACCTAACCTAATAAAAATACTATTTGAAAGTCAATATCATGTGGTGGATGTTTTCCTCCTAGTTTTGTAGGTTGTTAACCTACCACAATCTGAAAGGAATCAAGAATTAATATTGAAATCTATACAAGCGTATGACATATTTCTCATCTGCGTTAATTAAATATAGTCCCTTCTGCATGAAACACGCACCATAAGTCAGCAACTTCTCGTATAACGTAAATTTGACCATCACAAATGGGCATGGGCATCATGAACTCCAGTTGAGTTTAAATGTATCGAATATGATTTTGACGTTTGAAAGGAATTAAATTTCTACAAAAAGTCGTAACAGATCGAAATAATAGATGAGAGATGAGTAAGCCTCTGAAAAAGCTAGCCTCTCGCGCTAGCGAAACGTTAGGAAGAAATTCCACAGGCCTTCCACGACGGCCTTCAAACCCGAAGAAAAGTAGTATTACTGAAAACCTCGGCCGCGAAAGCCTCAATCATTTTGTCAACAGAAGCAAGATTCAAAAGAAGAAAATTCATCAGAACTTTGTTGTGAGGTCAGGTCTAGAGTAACAGGAAATGAAAAGTGAACTGAATCATTACAAATAGTTTGTAATACCAGTATAAGTATTTTTCAGCATCCTCACACTGACCCAGACCCTGAATTTCCGCCACTGATCGAAGATGGAATTCGCATCATCTCAGCAGCGCTGTGAAACACAACAGGTTTATGTTATGCATGGCAAGGTGCCCTGAGCCCAGATGACAATCACTACATGGTAATTATGTGCACAATCGACCACTTGCCTGCGCACTAATAGCCTATCAACATTGCTCAGATCATTAACAATAGAATATTCTATAATTATTGCAAACGAGGTATATCTCGGTTGACATCGCGCTGAATGAAGATCTCAGATTGATGACTCTATTATTATATGTTATGAGAGAGATACATACATGTTGTTGTTATTAGTGGACAGTAGGTAGTAACGATTCGAGCACGAAACATTGATGGCTTGCATTTCTGGAAACTGGTGATTCAGTGGAGAGTGATTCGAGTCTCAAGAATTCGTATATTATTTTCTACAGTGACACCATGTGGAAATTATATAATTTTGAGAATAATACTCAGATCAACAATAGAACATAGATAGGCTGAGTAGAATAGCAACATTGTGAAACGATCGTCGCTGTTTATTTCTCGGTTTATTTACATTCAACTATCATGTTTGTTCTTTGCAAACATCGGCATTCTGTTGTTGAATTGGGAAAATATTATGGTGAAGTAACAATAATTTGGCAATCATTCATATATTATAAGCAGATTTATTTCTTTCAAAAATATGAATTGTTAATTCAAAAGAGTTGAGAAAAATCTTCTTAGATATGTCGTGTACAACCCAAATCATAGTAGGCAATCTGAAAATGCTATGCTATTACCGGAATTATATCACTATGGCAATACCGCTGATATTACCAGCCATTGTTCCTTGTGTTGTTTTAGTTGTGTTCAGAAATTCAGTTGTATTTTGAAGAGTTTTCGTATATTCTATCTAGTTTAAACAACCATATGTGACATTTGGAATACGTTTTATAGTTGTGCAGTGGTTTGGTGAGACACAATGACGTAAAAAATTAGAGTCAACAACAGGAATAGTAATAATAAAAATGTAAAAAGGAACAGGAACAAGAAGGCATTGAAATGGAATCAATACTAAAGAGTACATCTTCGATAATGATTTGAATATGAATTAGCCCATGAGCTGCTGCCTATCGTCTAAAGATTTAAACTCTCACTTCGATTTTTCTGGTCGAGACGTTTTGACTGAACCGAGGACTGAACACAAGCATATCTTGCAAAGTTTTCAATTTTATACCGTTTCGTTATATTTCAACTCTCTACTGACAGACAGTTTAAACGTTAAACATTTTTGTTTATATTTTCGGCAGCTTTGATCTGTCGATTTCGACGGAAGATGAAACTAACATGCAATATCTTGTCCATAATTAATATACCAAGTGTATGAAACAGATCTCACAAAGACGAGGACCTCAGGCCCGAGAATTTGTAAGTAGCCCGAAGGCATATACATCTATTGAAACAAGTAGTGCAAGTAACGGAACGTGTAATAAAATTAATCTTTACTCGTTAATTTTCAATTTTATCCATTACAAAGAAACTTTTGGTGCGAACAGTAAAACTGTTACCATATGAGACACTTTTTTGAACTATATTTCTTTCGTGTCTCAGTTCTGTCATTGTCAAACCGAGGTTCACTGAGCGTAGATTTTGAAGTTATAACGCCAGCGCGACTTTCAAATTTTACGCTTGTTCAGAAATAGATGAAAATAAAAAAATCAATGAACAGCAAACCGTTCCTAGACATAAGTCGACCCGACCCGACACACCACACCTGGAAACATCGGCCATAATTAAAAGCGGTAAATGCGGGGGACTAGAAATTTATAGCCGAAAATAACGATAGCGTCAGAGGATACTTAAAATCACTTAAGGTTGAGCCGAGAGAAATACTGCAACGAGTAAAACGTTGTGAGATATTTACAACTTTGTACGACCCGGGAGAGAATGACGCTATTAAACTAAGCTAAGAAAGAACATATGCTCCACCGTAGAGATAAGGATTTGTTTTCCGCACATGCTCCAACACACAGGGGAGTAGCGGGGAACTTTTTTCTGTACCTACTCGATTTTGCAATAACATATCTCTATTTATAAAGTGGGTGTCCTAGAATTCTCATAACAAACGAAATCTCTCGGTCGTTGGAAGAGATAGGATAATAAAAAAGTAGCAACATGTCGAACATCGAAAAGGCTAACACGATCAAAATACTCCGTTCGTGGCTGTACCCTTAAAAAGTCACTTCCACCCCTATTTTTTCAAATGGAAGCCCCCAGTCATTTTCACAGAAATAGAATTATTGCATCATTACTTATCTGGCAACAAACTTATTTTGGACATTCATCACTTGCCTGCTTGATTTCACCTCGATTTCACATCAAGATATTGTGAAGGAACAAACTTTGTGAAGTTACTATAGCAAACAATAAATACGTCTGTTGACAATCATCATTATAATTAAAATATTGTAGGTTTTTGTTTTGAGAAGATTCTGAGTATTATATGGAACTATTTTGATAAATCAACAAAGTTAATATCCGAAATAAATTATTCCTCACTTCAATGAATATTGAATAATTTTGTCAATAAAATGAATGCTTTCGTTTTAATTATTGTAATTAAAAGTAAAGTGAGGTGTTTTGACATTTCCGAAAAGTGACACTTCATATGTCAAAAGTAGAAGGAATTTTCAAATTTTATCCCTATTTTATTGCATTGAAACTTGTCTTTATAATTTGTTCGGTCCCGTTTCTGTGTGACCAGTCGAGTCATTTGAAAACTGGTTTAACGGAGGAGAAAAAGAAAAAATATACAAAAGAAACACTCCTGAACGAACGAGACCGAAAGAAATGTTGTGTCAATAGAGGAGGTGTGTAAAGCAACACAGAGCATACGGTTTAGTTCGAAAGTGAAATAAAACTAGTTGTTTACCCGGTGCTTTTATCTTTTAAGGAGTGATTACTGCGAGGACAAAAGCGGAAAAATTTCACCAGAGTTAGTTCCATGGACCATATCAGGTAGAGTTGATGTTTGTGTTACAGGGTGGCCAATTTAAAAAGTGAAAATTGTTAATCTGTGAGCACGTACCTTGGAAAAAGAAGAACCTTTTCATTTCGTGAAATCGTAGCAGAGCACTTTCGACTAAAATGTCATCATCAAGTGCCTACTTGCTTACTCGTCGGGGGGAACAAGAGCCGTAACCATAAAAATACAAATGTTTCTGAAGGACACATAATTGTTCATACCTGACGAGTAAGCACTGATGATGACCTTTCAGTCGAAATCGCTCCGCTACGATTTCAATGAATATTTTTCTGCGCGAAATACAATTCAATTTTGTATATTGAAATCTGATTCGATGGGATTCTATTAATGACAGTTTGGAATGAAGGCTCTTTTTATCAATATATAGAAAATATTTTGTTGCGCAAACAGTTTCCCTAAAGTCGAGGAATGCGAAGATATAATTCAAACCTATTGAACAACTTGATAGATAATGAATGTAGATGGAGAATTAGATGAATCAGTTTGAATGAGAGGATTTTGAATACAGATTGATACTAACTTATATTTCTGATACAGTCACCTACGTAGGCAAAAATCATTTCAAAAGGTAACAGTTAGGTATTATAGAGCAGTAATTGAAAGAGTTCGTGTAATTGGTGGTAAATCAGATGACCTCAAAAAATGGAAATGAATGAAAAAGTAATTCAGAATATTCATTAAGCTACACCTGCATATACTGTTACGGAATCTTCTAGCGTCGGCCCTGTCGCTCGTAGACGCAAATTAATTCGAGGGGTCGAAGGAATATCGTTTACCTGCGAAATCTCGTTACGCGTGGAATATTCGATCATCGATATTTGACTGGAAGATTCTCCATCATCCAGGTGTGAATAAGTATAAATACGGAAGCGATTCATCGCTGGGAAATAATTTACAGAGTGTTGGATAGTTAGCAGACCAATTTGAGTGATTGTATTGTATTGTGATGAAGAGTTGTAATAAGAGTTAGTGTTTGGAGTTTTAATAAACGAACCCAAGGAAAGATCGTAACAATAAGGTTGTCAATTAGCAAAGTGGAAGAAGATTGATTCGCAAGGCTATCGGATACTGTGTGACCATAAAGGTGTCACGAATAGTACAAATTCAGTTGCTGTTTGAGAGTCATTATTTTTTGGTGGATGAACGTTTCTTCCATAGTTTTTTTTGTGAGTAACCTACTACAATAGGAAAAAATCAAGAAATGATATCGAAATCTATACAAGTGTAGAAGGGTAGATTTTCAATGTACCCTAAAAAGGTGCTGCGTTCATTAAAAACAGTTCCTTCTAAAACTCCTCCTATGTCAAATCTCCCATTTTTGACATTTCTCCTGGAAGAAAAATGTTTGCGATTAGTTGAATCGGTCTCATCAGCAATGAATAAATAGGTACTGCCTTCACACTTCGACGAACAAACGAATGTCTGAAATTAGATTTTCGAGACCGTATCATTAATTCTGGCAGCCATTTCGTTCCGTCTTAATTATGTTTAATAACAGCTGCTTCTCTGAATAATTCGCTCCATTTGAACCGTTGGCGAAATATTCTACGGCGTCGTGTTAACTTTCAGCAGGAAGTTATTTATTTACTAATCACGAAACTGTGTAGGTACGCGGTTCATAGAGAACGAATTGAATTCATTGGGTGATAATTTGTAGGTTCAAGATTGAGATGGACGATTTTGCCAAATATATTTGCAGCAGGAACTAGATCAATCAAATACTACAGAAATAGAAAACAGAGTAAGTGTGAATACCCTGTTCACAGGGAACACAAAATGTATAAGAAACATGATTATTTTTATGGAGAAAGCTTTTTCCGAGGAACTTTCCAAATCAGAACAGTTCTATGGAAGAAATATCAAAAAACCAAACGAACACTTCCTGTTGATAGAAACATGTTTTCATCATTCACGAATATTTAATTCCTGCCTATATGGTGCGTGGAATTGAATTTACTTACTCAATTGTATACCAATCTTACAAATCTTGAATCACGTAGATATAGCATTTATAATAATCTACTGTGACATTTACAGATGTGATTATTAATTGCTCTTCCTTATTGATATCATTCACTTAAAAACAGGACTAGAAATAATTATTCATGGGAAAAGAAAACAAAAAAGAAGTGTTGACGCCAAAAATCGAACCCAAATCCTTGCGGTTTTCTTACGGAATACTCTACCAACTGAGACAATTCAGATTCGAATTAACATTATCAGTGATATTGTTGTTCTAAAATTGTTCGTTCCGTTAACCAGCTGACGAACGTCAACCCTCAAAAGTCGAAACTTGTAGGAGCAATGGATCAACGAGGCCTTACCTTTTAACGTGCGATTACCCAGCACGGTGGCCCGGCGAGGATTCGAACCCCGGCCTTCCGCTTGATAGGCAGATATGCTAACCACTACACTACCGAGACCACGATATGGGGCCGTTCATAAAATACGTCACACTAAAATCAGCTTTTTTTGACCCCCTCCCCCCCCATTGTCACGCTGTGTCACACATTTTGTGACCCCCCCCCTAGAAATATTTGGTCACAAAAACTAAGACCCCCCCCCCCTGCTGAGTATGATAAATTCTAAATGAGAGTATACAAATTCTGAAAATTAAAAATATTTATTTATGGATGGCCACAAATAATAAACATATTTTACATAATCAGAAGATTCAATGCTCAATAACACAATGAAACAGTAAAAAATTGCTTTATTTTGTTTCATTTGTATAGTGAAATACAGTGTACTGTAACAAGATTAATTCGCATTCTCAATTGAAAATTCATTCGCAAAGTTGGAGTCACTATAGATTTGATTGAAAAATCTGACGAGTTTAGGAATTCGTTAGAAGATGTCGCACATGTAGATTTCTACCAAAATTCATTGAAGATTTCTTTCATACCAAAATTTTTCAATTTTCGTCAGAACTACTACTAAAAAAGTAGATTTCTACCAAAAGTGGTTACGCTGGCTTCTAGCGCTCATGTCAAAATAAAATAAACGGCGAACGTCACGTTGCCGTATACCCCCCGTCCCCCCTTGTCACATCTTGTCACACTCAGCCAGACCACCCCCCCTTGTATGCGAACGTATTTTATGAATCATAAAAATGGTAAAATATGCTCATGAAAATGATAAATGCATCAGTTCATTATGACTGATCTGCTTGATAATTTTCCAGAAATTTGTGGATAAAACAAGTCAATTCTTTCGAATAGAAATAGACAAAAACATTTAGTACCAAAACTTCTGAATTGAATAAATAAGTAGGGAGCTACTTTTTTCTATAGTTCATTAGAGGTAAGAGGTAGAAATTCGGCAACAATCAATATATCAATTAATTAATACAAATGAAAATGTCTATCTCTAACTCCAAACCTGTTTATTCAATTAATCACAGTTTTTTCGTTTAATGATGAATTCTTATTGTGAAATATGTATTCAATATTACCCAGCAAACACCAGGCAGTAACAGTTCCTATGGAAGTAACTTTGTGACTTAGAGCTCACATGCGAATTCCTAGATTACTTGTCCTGCTCGCATTTGCTGCCAAATGTCCTCTACATTTGGTTGAAACGTAAAATAACTGAGTCGATCTCAAAGGCATTCTAAAATGTAATATTCATGTGCAATCACTGATAGATGTCTTATTGTCTTCCCCTATGGGATTGTCAGTGCAATAGATGTTTTGAACTTCTTTGCTAAAAACTTATTTTTTATCTATGAGTGCTCACATCAACACTTCCTATGTAAATTTGAATATTGCATAATCGGATAATCGAATTTCGTTTTCTTTGTGAAATTATTTTGTTTTTAGACTTCTTTATTGTGATATCTAGTTTAACATATTTTTTGACAGTTATCAATCACCGAAACACCAAACTGATATCACTCCCACTCGACGCACACCCAAGTTGCCATTTTTAGAAGAAAAAACTGATGCCCCTCTTCCGAAGATACTAATTTGGTAAGCTAAGGGCGGGTCGACTACGAGTGATTTCGTAGATATTGCTTTACATTTTTCTATTTATTAGTTTCCAACCTCTAGAAATGAAGAAAGCATATGGTAAAATGAAATATAATTCAACATAGTATTGAGACAAAACAAAAAGTGAAAATAAACACTCCATTCATATATTAGGTGTTTAGATTCGTTTCCTCATCTGCTTTTCCTTCAATGATCTGAAATTTTTCGGCTTGGTACTTTGTCCCACAGCATCTGAAAAACAAAAGAATACCAACTTGATGATATTCATGAAAGATTATGATCATGATGAAAATATTATGTAACTTGGTAATATGAAATGGAAAAGGGCAGGAACTCTTTCGAAACTCACTCCAACACCGAACAAAAAAAAACTGACGCCCGTTTGGCCAGCCAAGTTCTCCTAATGATGTCGATTTTGTTGGTAAAATATAAGTCGAGTTTGAGTGAGTTCAATTTGGTAATAAGGTGAAACTTATAGGTATGAAATGAATTATCATAAACGGAAACTTCCAACCGCACCTATGATTAGCTGCATTTTTAAGAACTTCCAACCGCACCTATGATTAGCTGCATTTTTAAGAATCATGACAGATATAATACATAAAAAGCTATGTTTAAATAATATCTAAATATTGAAATATTGCCACACAAACAAATTCTATTTAAGTGTCTGCAATAGTTCGGCCGCCAGTGATTCCTATTCGGCCTTAGGATCCTGACCAGTTCATATAGGGTACTCAAGTTCCGTTTTGAAAACTATATATTACAAACTACCTACTTGTATTCGAGTATGTTTGAAGCAATGAAATACTGCAGCAGATGATATCGTTTCATTTACAGAGTGCATACCTACCATAACACTATTCGTTCACGAAGAATCGGTTTTGACAAAAGATTTATTTAGACAACTTACAACTAATGGAATTGCAAGGTTTTTTATACAGAAAGTGCATGAAGTAAAAAGCAGTTTCAATAGTGGAAGTTCTTATCAATCGGTTTTGTCATATAGTGTCGGAAGTAGGGAATTATGTATGTGATATTTCAGTAACTGTAATTTTTATTCAACTCTAGCCGAAGAACAGTTGAGATAAATTTGTTGCTATTTGGGCGCGCCCATTTTTTTTTATAAATAGCCAAGAATTGTTGAATTACAGGTTTCTTTATACTTGGTGCATGAATAATTGCAATTCGGATATTCCCGCCCTTTTTATTCGTTCCACCAGATAAAACTGAGTCGTAAGTACACGATTTTATTCATTGGGTCAAGGTACACATCATCCCACATGCTCAATCACTTTTTACTGCTTTTCAATATAAAACTCGCAATAAAATAACTGATGAGAAATGGAGGTTATATCGCGATGCGCGTTCTGTTTTTCGATATAACCCAAAAATCGCATGTTGACTTTTTGTCAAATTTTACTTATATTGAAAAACGGTAAAAAGAGCTGGGGAAGGTGGAATACCTAGCACCTGACGAATAAAACTATGTTTCCGATCGCTATTTTGGTGCAAAAAAAGGCGGGACTTCGACTTTTTCTATTTAAGTAGCAAATACGTACTTTTTTTTAGGAACTGCAGTAACTTTCACAATTCGTACCCGTGATTTCCTCGTGAAGTCACTGTTTGGAAATGGTTGGAAGAGACATATGACCATTTTCCAGTATTCATCACTGATGCCAAGTGCTTCGAGCCACACCTTTCTTCTTACATCGTTTAAAATTCTGAAATAATAGATGAATCAGTTCGAGGAATCATTTTTCGGCTTTTTTTCTCTCCGAAGTAGAATCAAATTCCTAATTAATTGAATTAGTTATTGGTAAAAAAATGTTCACTCTGAATTTCGGCCAATTGATATGTAATGTGATATATTTTTTTTTCAACTGCTGTTCACAATACATCTACTTATATTTGAAAGAAAATGGTAGAACTCGCGTATTACGAGCAACTGAAAACAAATCGAAAGTGAAAACTTGGCACTCTTCCTTGGTTCGGAAGTTATAACCTGTAAAGTATATGAGAAGATGCTTAATCCACCCTTTCTTGCCTGTTAATAAGACCAGAATACATAATTTCAGGCACCAGATCCACTTTACACCTGATTTCGGTAATAGTAGCTTATACCCACACCCCAGCCTTATGAAATGAGTCCAGCTCTAAATAGGTACGTATACCGCATTTTAACTGTTAAAAAGTCTTAGAAGTGGCAATAACAGACTTTTACCCTCGTTCCACCCCCGTCAATAATCTTTTCCGCAAATATACATATCCTTCACGAAAAACTCGATCAGTTTTGTGAAGTTTTCAACTTAAGCTGATAGACAGGAGAAACGCTAATTTTTATTAAATAAAATTATCAGAAATTTCAAATTGAATTTTGTCGTCGGGAATGGGAATATTTATAAGAAAAATGATCGAAGAGGGTGAAATGAGAAGTAGAGCAGACCCAACGACTGAAAACGTGTGTTCCGAGAAAGTTTGGTTATATTGTGTAAAAAAAAAGTAGATTATGCCTCATTTCGTACCTCTGAAAGGTTATAACTCCCCTTTGAAGGAAGAGCGTTCATGTTTTGACCCAGATTCGTGTTCAGTTGCTTTGAAATATGTAGGTAGGACATAATTACATTTATTTCAAAACTCGCCAAAGTCCTGATAACAAACTTTTACCCAGAAATATTATGTATGAAACGCCTATGTTTTGTGTTTACTTACCGATGTTATGATATACCACCACTCTTCTTGCCCGATTTTTAGCAGATCAGGCATTTGTGAGTCATTTTAACGTCTTCTTGCACACGAAAATGAAAACTAACTTCGAAAATCAATTGGAACAGTAATTAAACACACAACAACACCCAATAACTGCCACCAAATACCAATGTAAACAACTAAACAACATGAATGCTGGACTGGCAATTAATACTCGGACCGCTTCGCAAGTTTCCGCTCCCTTTCGATGTTCGTCAATTTGAATTCAACCAATCATCTCTCGTGGTATACAAAATAAGAAATGTAAACATTCTCCATCTCATTATGCGGACGTTTTCTCACTCTACGTTATATATCTTGGGAA